>CM075806.1:66848740-66890584 GCA_037975025.1 Excoecaria agallocha | reverse complement strand
TCCATTGCTAATTCTGGGTTAGCTGCTCCAATTTCAATTTCTCTGCATGTCCAATGCTTTAAAAATTCAAACTATTTTAAGTAATAATCAGAGCTATTAGAATTTTTCTGGTCAAAGTAAGGCTAGGCCATGGCATTTGAGAAGTAACATACCTGGAAAGTTATACACACACACACACACACACACACACTAAAATAAAGTAGCTTGCCAGTTTGTATCACTAGGGATTAGCTAAATTTTTTCATCTGCAGGGTATAATGTCTCCTCAACTATCATCTTTGTTGTTTCTTGTGGTGGGGATCTCAATGGCTCTTACACCATGGCTAGCTGCTGGAGGTCAGCTAATTGCATCACGCTTTGAGCAGCATGACGTTCGAAGTTTGTTGCCAGTTGAAAGTGAGGTAAGAAGCTTTACATAGGACTCTAGGAGTCTATGCTCAATGTTATCTTTGCCTTCAATTTTGCTTTATATTTCTTTGTTAAAAAGGAATATTTAGAATTGCATACGACATTTTGACTTGAGGAAAAACTCAATCAAGTTGAAGAAAATAATATGAACTATGGTCTGGGAAATTCAGGTCACTTCCAACCTGTAGGTTGTTGGACTTAATATTTTGTCCCCCTGGTAGTGAGCCAGAGTTAGATGGGGTCGTGTATGAGGGTGTTGTCTTCTATAAGAAATTGATGAAATTTATGCAATTAATCCATTTGAGTTTGAAGTATTGACACTTGAGTGGCTTATTGCAGTTTGTTTCTTGGGATAGTTTTCTTTTGCATGATCATGTACGCCAATTTGTGTCATCTTATTGGCAAGGACAGTGGGGTTGAACTTAATTTTGTTGGGAAGTACTGTATACTATTTGCTTCTTGCACGTCCATTCATCTTGATTATGGAGCAAAATTATGTATTTTTGGGACCAAATAAAAATAAAAATTACGATGCGGTTTTTATTTTGTAATTTATTGGCACCTACTTTATAGCATTTTGATTACTTTAATTTTAGAGATTTTGCTGATTCTATTTCCTGGCTTCTACAGCTGTGCATTTTTGTTCTAACATATACTAGATTTTGGATATTTGCTGTTTTTGGTTGATGTGATAAATTTACCACCATATTCATTGATCAGTCAATCTCTCCACTTGCAGACAGATGATTTGCAGGATCATATTATTATCTGTGGATTTGGACGTGTTGGCCAGGTTAGTATGATTAACCTAATTTATTTTATCTGATAAATGAATCAAATTCTAATTTCAAAAACATACATGGGCTTATAATTTTCCCCCTTTTGCGGGGTCTGCCAGATTATTGCGCAGCTTCTTTCAGAAAGACTAATTCCTTTTGTTGCTCTTGACGTGAGGAGGTAAGTGAAGGATTTGAAGAAACTGCTTCTATCACTTCTGATTTTCCTTCTTGACGTTTGTCAATTACATAAGCAAATGTAGTATCAACCTACGTTTCTAATTCTGTTTATTTCTCTTAACCTCCAAAGGTTAATTCTCCTGTTTGTCAATATTATAATATATATGTTAAAAGGTTCAAAATTCAACAATTAGCACTAGGAAGTTTCAGGTAAACCTACACCCAGTTATGGTTCCTTCAAAGTGGAGTCTTGGTTAGGAGAATTTGGAGACGTCCTATCCTTGATTGCTTTGCATAATAATCTTCTCTCGAGGCCTGAATCTAAATCTTTCTTGCTGCAAACCTAAAATTTTCTAAATGGAATGGTTCCTCCCTAAATTGTGAATTGCTATGCCAAATTAAGTCTGAAAAGGGCAAAAACTATGCGAAATTTTTCTCTGAACTGTCTGCATGATGCTGATTGTTGTTTCTGCGATGATTTACATGATCATGTTGGAATAATTCCATGGAAGGTGAAAAGGGAAAATATATATAATTCTCACCTCTTTTTTTATTTTTTATTTTTTAACTCTAGTTTCAATTCAAGTTCTAAAGGTTTGCAAGTTCTTGCTTAATTAATAAAAATTCCATTTTTTCAGTGATAGAGTGGCAATCGGGCGTGCCCTGGACCTCCCTGTATATTTTGGAGATGCTGGTAGCCGAGAGGTAAAGCTAAACACAGCTTTGCTTTTGCTAACCCTTAAAAAAAATGAAGAAATAAAGAAAGACCAATAAGTATACTTATGTGTAGGTCTATTGTTTGTATGAGTAGGTCCTCCATAAAGTTGGTGCTGAAAGAGCATGTGCTGCAGCAATAACTATGGATACACCTGGAGCAAATTATAGAACTGTTTGGGCACTGAGCAAGTATTTTCCTAATGTGAAGACTTTTGTCCGTGCTCATGATGTTGATCACGGCCTTAATTTGGAAAAGGCAGGAGCTACAGCGGTAATATTTTGATAACTTATAATTACTCTATTAGTTTGTTTCTTTTGCAAAAGATTATGTTGCATAAATCCATAGTTATTACATTATTAAATTTGAAATATCTTGCAAAATGACTGGCAAAAATGGAATAACTTGGCATCTGGGTTATTGGACATCACTATCCACAGGTTGTCCCAGAGACATTAGAGCCAAGTCTCCAGTTGGCAGCTGCTGTTCTTGCACAGGTACAAACAAACTGATGTTATGAAATTATGTGTTAAGTGATTCTTGGAAGAGTATGGCCACTGCTATCTTGAAGTGAGAAACGGTGGTCTTAATCTGGCTTTATGTTCAAATGAATTATACGTGATTCAAAATCCCCTGAATTCTGTCATTGCTGAAATGGGTTAAATCAGTTTTCTGTGGTCGGCTTTATGCATGGATTGCCACTTTCTCGGTTGTTATCATGGATGAGCTGATGGAATCTAATTGCTTTAATCTGCCAAGGGATCAGAAACTGATGAAATTATCAACAATAACAAAACAAAGCTATTCTCAGAATGATCAATATGGCATTCATGCTATAAAATTCTTTGCTTTGTTCATTTTTGTTCTCTTCTTTCTTTCTCGATTTAGGCTAAACTGCCCACATCGGAGATTGCATCAACTATAAATGAATTTAGGTCTCGCCACTTGTCCGAGCTCACCGAGGTAATTGCTACTCTCATCTTTTTCAATGCTAATTTTCAGCCATCTGCAGTTTCTGAGTATAAATTGAGAACTTGATTTGCATTGGTATTATATTCTTAGTATCTGAAATTTTATTTTTATTTCTCTTTGCAGCTATGTCAAGCTAGTGGGAGTTCCCTCGGTTATGGTTTTTCGCGTATCATGAGTAAACCCAAAACTCAAGCTCAGCTTCCCGACTCTTCAGATGACCAAGTCACTGAAGGAACGCTAGCAATATGAAAACAGCCAATCCCAGTAAAGAAATGGAAAACAAGTATTGTGGGAATGTACAGTTCAAAACTTCAAATTACATGTTCCATTGGCATAATTGTACAGAAAAAATATACAGACAGAAGAGGCAATAGGACACCCATCGAGGTTTTTATTGGATGAAATTTTGGCAGATATTTTTCTTCCTGAAAAAAAAACACGAGTAAAGGGAGACTTTCTATTTTATGTTGGAAATGACATAATTGAATACGATATATGAAATTCTAATTATACTTTAGATTATAAGAAGGTATATAAGCGGCTGTGGGTAATCAATATAAATCTATGAAGACAATTTCTTGCAATTTAATAGAAGCCACCCAACTACAAATGAATACGAATTTGTTGTTTGCGGTGGAAATTAGAAGCATGAACAGCACAACGGTAATAAATTCATTAAATCCCGTCAGTGAGTAATTTTATTACTCAACGGCAATAACACGTCATCAATTACCCGAGGACGCGTCTTAATGCCATATATCACTCCAATCTGCCATGAGCACATACATTTGGATTGACATCGTTAGCCCTTATTCTAGCAAATGTAATGCGATAGCAGCGGTTATCTGCTTCCAGATGAATTAATCAAGCAATTGTTCAAGTACATTAGGCATCTAGTGCGAGTTTATTGATCATAAACACAAAATGGATGCGGATCCTCTTCAATAATCTTGCATTTAGCCATTACTGCTTCGATTTCCGCATCTATAAAATTGGTATTGGAGACTCCAAAGTCAGTGAAACAAAATTCTAGTCACAAAGACTCTTTGGCAGAAAGATCAATTCGTGCTTCAAAATGGTCAATTCCTGTTTTGGCTTGCAGTTTTGTGCTACGTAGAATGGACACCTGTAAGACATCCACAAGAAATATCTCAGTTCACTTTTATGCTAGCATTCAAAAAGAGTACACTATTCAAGAAATGTATAGGGAACAACGAGTGTTTCAATTCTTAAAACATCCATGTAAACTTCGCCAGTGGTGGTCGAGCGCAAGCAAAAACACAAAGTGAGTGTGACTTCATTTTATAGATAATTCATGTCGTTCCCCAATGTATCGACGAGGCGCAAGTCGGCATGTCAAATGATATGATTGACTTTTAAACTATTTATTTGATTCTCTTATTCTAGACGTCTCATTGACAGTTAACCACAATGAAAAGATCATCACCAAAATAAATAATAAATGGCTGCATAGACAGATGGTTAAGGCTCAAAGCAGATTGTCATACCTTAGGTCGATCCATAGAGTTCCCAAAATATCCCACCCCAAAAGACAAGGAAGTGTATGCAGCTGCAATCTCTACGGCTCTCAGTCTTGGTGGACTCCCTGGGGCCTAAAAAGAACAAAACAGCTCGTCATGTGAATAAACAATATCTTAAAAGAATTCAGAACAATAGTTTTTAGTCATGAACAAACCATCGCAGGAGCATCAGCTTGCACAAGTAAAACTCCTGCGCTTTTATCGGTAATGTTTTGACTGCTGTTCATCATTACTGAACGTAGAACTTTCATGCTAGCAGATGCAGGACCGGCCTGAGAACTAAGCAATAAAAAGCCCATGTCACAACGTTATGAAGTTGAATGCCACTAGAAATTAGTAAGTACTAGGATTGAGCATCAAAACGCATATCTAGCATATTATGGGTAGCAATAGTAGATGCTGATGTCTTTTTAACTGGCATGTCATTAAAGAATAATCTTTTCTTAGAAGCTCAGTTAAGTACCAAGCCACAATGAACTTGCTTGCACAAGCTTTAAATAAGATTTTAATACAAAGATAAATCCAGAAAAATCAATCATACATTGATGACGAAACACAACACTCTCTAGCTGCAAATCCTTTCATCAAATATTCTCCTGCACCTGAAACACAACAACCAACAATGAATGGTGCCCCGAAGGGACCTTTTGAAGAGGCCCAACAACCTGAACCATACATTGCAGCCAACCCCACACGTCCACTGACCTGAAACATTGTTTCACTATTATTTTTGATAAAGGAAAATAACATACGTTATATTTTGTCTACAACTTATATGAGACAGTAACTACAGCAACAAGAAAAGAATAACAACCATCCTGTACCTTCAATGCAATACCACCACTGGAGGTGCCGGAAGCTATATGTCCTTCATTATCAACACAAATAACTCCTACAGTGTCCATGATACTATCTTCTTCCAATGCATTTTGTAGAGATGACTGACTATCAGTGTTTTGTTACGATCCCACATCGGCTAGCTATATGGATAGTTAGTGGCTTATAAGTGTGATGGGCACCCACCATTACTAGGAATTCCTTTTAGTGGAATAAGGGACTTTCCCACTTACGGGTCTAATATAACCCTTGGACTTGTATAGGCAAGTCCGCCAAGGTGTGTGGGTGTGACTTGGGCTTATGGGGGCCTGGGTCATAACAATTGGTATTATAGCCAGCCGCACTTCACGGAAAGCGGTCCAGGAGAGGAACCCCAGAGGGGAGAAGCTGCCAGTGGGTGACAAGCCGTCGTGGGCGTCAGCTGTTGAAGGAGGGGGTGGTAATGTTACGATCCCACATCGGCTAGCTATATGGGTAGTTAGTGGCTTATAAGTGTGATGAGCACCCACCACTACTAGAAATTCCCTTTGATGGAACAAGGGACCTTCCCACTTATGGGCCTAATATAACCCTTGGACTTGTATGGGCAAGTTCACCAAGGTGTGTGGGTGTGACTTGAGCTTATGGGGGCCTGGGTCATAACATGTTTCTTCCCGGAAGCTTGCCAGATTGTACTTCTAATTCTGAAATATAAGTGAGATCTCAATCGTGAAATGTAATTCAGAAAAAAAACTATTAAAATGAACATTTAATGTCCTTCATTCTAACAGTTAGAAAAGCAGAACAGGGAATATTCTTCAATCTGTATATGCGTGCAGGCATGTGTGGGTGCATATGCATGCATTGTAGTTGCCAGTCTAAGAATTTTACAACTACTCAATATAGAAATATCAGTTAGAACAATGGTGTGAAGTTCAAAATATGGGAGAAAACTAAAATATGGACAGAGATAGAAGACTTTCCCAGTATTGATAAGGTGGATAGGCAAAAACAATTTGCAATGAAATTTAACCAAGTATGCAAACATATACCTGATACTTTTACAGCCTCTTTGGATTGAATGTTGAGTATATCATTAGGATTATATATCTTGTCTCTATCATTCATAAGCATCGATTTAAACCTTTCCCATTGCGCTTTTGCCCTTACTGTCACTAGCCACTATTTCAAAATATACACAAATTCATTTGATTTATCCAAAATATCACAGGAATGACTTGGCTGAAAGTTGATAATCCAAGGGGCATTAAATCAGATAATATTCAACAAGTTGAAAAAGTAATGAAAAGTTGCTCTCTTTTTTCTTTCCTAGAATAAATAAAGGGAAGAATGTCACCTTATTTGCTTCTTCTATAGATTCTGGAACATCAATGCCTTTGGATTTTGCCCATAAACAGGCACCTTCACCGACCAAAAACCTAGAGGTATATAAAGCTCAATGAGAAAATAGAATGAGCATACCAACCTATTAGCTAAAAATGAAATCAAGGCTACTTAGACTATGATAAATTTAAAAATACTCTAATTTTGAGAAAACAAAAAAGGAAATCTTATCAATCACATAGAGGTAAAACTTTTATTTTGGCATTGATTTAAGAAAAATGTTGTAATAATATAACATATAGTCAAGGGACAAGATAGTGTGATATTACATAGGAGGTACTCGACCCAACAATGATGAACCCATCATTTGCTCCTTCGCCAATAAGTTTAGCAATCTGGATGGCATTGCGTATACCTGCTCTACAACTAATCAAATTTATACTCAGTGGCATCATGGAAGTATAGAGCATTATGTAAGAAGTTCAGATAACATAATTAATCAACTCGATAGTAGTACCTGGAACTGCTCCGACAGCTCCAAATGGCCCTAAATTACCATCCATTATACTAGAGTCACACTCCAAACCACCATCTTCTGTCAAATTAGAGCCTGTGCCTGCATTCGTGCAGGGATCATCCTATAATGAATAAAAAATGGCAACATCTCATCCTTTTCTCAAGTAGATGCACAAAAATTTATATTGACACTGATATTAAACGAAGATTTAGGGCCAATCATGAACTAAAGTAAAAAAGGTAACATGCAAAACCTTCAGGTGCCAACAACAATCACCTTAATGCCGGGTGAAATTGAACTCTCGCAACTTCCATTTCAAGTGAGAACCTATCGAATTTGCCCAATTTCTTACACATACAAGGAAACAAAGGAGCAAATACATTGATTGCAAGATCGACACAACAAGACTCTAGTTTCACTGAATTAAATTTAAAATCAATAAACTATTCACCTAAACTTAAGAATTCAATGTTATCCATGGATATAAGCAGCACAAAGAAAACAAATGTATAAATGTGTACCTCCAATACTTGAATGGCAGCTGTAACAGCATCTAGACATCCACCAGAACCCTAAATGTCAAAACCAAAACGCATATAAAAATAGATTGATATTAGTGGATACTATCAAACCAAAGAGAGAAAGAAAAAGATCAGTGAGACTGAAAAGAGAAGAAGAGTACCTTGCGAAGAACAGAAGCAGCGGCAAGGCCAGCTCGTTTCATGGCGGACCTGAGGGCTTTCTCGCTAGATGGAGCGTGATAGCCGGCGCCGACGTGAACCGCGATGAAAAACCTAGGGTTTTGGTCCTCTGCCTGGCAAGCCATTTCAACGAGTGTTTGTTTTAGCGAGCGCAGTTTACAGTGTTTTGAGAACCAGCTGAGTAGAGATTTTCCTTTTATTTTATTTTAAAAAAGAAACGGCTGCGCGGTTTTTGTTAATGGAAATATGAGCATTTTTCTTAAAAGATGAATTTTTGTGAAGAATTACAGTAAGCCTTTTCTTGTTTCTTTCTATTTTAATTGATATTATCAGAGAATCAGAATCCAGAATTACAAATTTTCACCTCTATTGCTGCAGTATCCAAACAGACCCTAAATGGCTGAGAAAGAACATGAATTAGCTCCTGGTTACTGCATTTCTGCTCCAAATTCTGATATTTTTACTGCTAATGCTTTGCTAATCCCCATAAGTTATTGATTTATGTTAACTGTTCGGCTTTTGTGAAAACTGGTAACTCCAAATGTGGACAAAGTATGAATTTGGATACATTACTCATAACAGCATAGCAGTGCTGAAAAAACTCAAGTTCTACATGTATGTCTCCATCGAATAAGATTCGTGGTTCCGAAATTACATGAACATCTCTTAATCTCCTTTGAATTGTTTATGCAAATAACACTTATTTGAAAATGTGTACAAAATACAAATCGTGTACAACCAAAACAAAAGAATAGCCCCAAGCTCAGAGATTTTGTAGAAAGAGAGCTTTACACTGCTCCACTGTATCTTCAGGGCTGGTAACTGCACAAAGTAAAGCCCAAGAGTTTATCTCATTTGTTATAACGTGTAAGCAACTGGGATAATCATTTAAATTCGGTTAATAAATCCAGTTATATCAAGGTGAAGCATTATATGTAACCAATGTAGTGCAATAATGGATGGTAAGCAAAAGAACAAGGGACCCTAAACCTCAAATTCTAAAACATTGTGGGGGCAAATTAAACAACGATTTGACATCAAATGTTCATTCCCGATGATTAGCTATTTAGTATTAGTAGTGCCGTATCTATAATAGCGTGTGTGATTTAGTACTATCGTAGCTATTTTGTAAAATTGTTGGTTCTTTAATTGGCGAGGCAGTCCCAAACTTAAATTAATTGATTCCCGGGTACATGCTAATGTAAAATAGTTCTCTAAGTAGTCAGCAAGTCACAGCACCTTAAGAAAGCCTCAATTTTATCATCTGCTACAATTGCCTTTTCTTCTAACACGAGTAAAATTAACTTCCATGTTTTCTACAGGCTTTAAAGCTGGTTCATTTCTTTTAGATTGCTTTGTATTGATAACGAAATGACATAATTCTATTGCCATAGAGGATTTCATACGCCAATAGATAAGTTGCCACTAACCTGTGTGACCCAGAGTTCGTTCTGACTCATAAATTTCATGGTCATTTCCTCCCTGATCGAAAAGGGGAAAAATAATAGTTAATATAACCATTCAACAATTATAAGAACATAGCAAAGCATAGAAGTAGCCAATCCTCTAAAAAAGCATCCATGCAATAGGATACCAATGGAACAATGACAACAACACAACCAAAAGAAAGCAGGGCTGTATATCAAAGTTTGAACAGTTAAAGTTTGACTCAAACAATCAGGGTTTGTTTTGCATAAGATTGTATAGTACATTTCGGCTTCCAAATCTTTTGTTGCTGATGTGCACAACACTTTGTGGTAAAGGATAACTGAGTGGTCCTTGTGCTAGAATTTAAATTAGCAAAGAGCAAGAAGAATGCCGGGTTGCCACTCCAGTAAATCAGAGACCATATTATCAATATGAGAATTATTGCTCTAATTTATGATTTAATGTAATCCCTTCATCCACACCACGTTGGTTTGAAAGAAAGCAATATACCTATAGTGACTGAAAATATGTGATAAGAAAGGGCCCGTCAAAAGCAGTATTATTAGTGAAAGGCTGGTAAGGCCTAAAGAGATAAGCAGATGAAAAAGGTTTAACCTTGTATGTTTTGTCGCCAAAGAAGTGGATTTCATTATACTCTTCAAGATATCTCAAGCAGTATGTCTTGTCCCAACCTTGAGGAAAAACCTGTGACAAGCATTAATGAATAGGATTGCACTCCTACCAACCTGCTTCCTTTTTAACCAGTTCAAGATCATTATAAATTAGATAGTTAACCTACATCAAAACTTATCTGTCCGCCTATTGAGAATGTCAAATTAAGGGGAGCGAACTTCTCACGCAGCACAGAAACCATTTTTGAACGTATGTTGTGGACCTGAAACCAATTGTACTTTGTTTTAGCAACACACATCTACTACAGAGAATTTCAACTAAGAAAATTGATTCCAACATAATCTACCAGTAAAACCAGACTGGTATCTTTTCTAACCTTATCGTACTTTTCAAATTCTTCCCTTTCTTCCTGGCTGCAGTTCCGCCCAATTGGTGATACATTAATCATCCCATTACGGAATTCTATAAATGTGCCCCTGCATGATTTATTGGAGAAGAAATAGTCTTATTTAACCCATTTTTTATCAGCTTGATAGGCATGAAAAAAATCAATTTCTGACTTTTGATGCACTTACCTTTTTATTGGAATATCCAAGTCTGCAATATAATGAAGTGTAAAATTTATAATTTCCTGCACATATATCATTTCAGTCTATAGAAATAACATTAAGATAACTATTATGCCAAACAACTTGATGACTTCATTGTGTGGATTATGATTCAGCTACTATACAACAACCATTTCCATATGTGATCCTGCTAAATCCAGCTCAGCTAAATCTGTTTCAATATTTGGCATATCAAAATAATTTGCAGTAAGCATGGTGTCATTCAGATTTCAGATTTTTATAAAAATTTGTAACTATTTTTTTTTTATGTGCAAGTAGTCTTACATGGTGGCAACATCATTGTTACAAGTGTAAAGCAAAAAAGAGCACATTGCATTTCAGAGTTCAGAGGCATCCTTAAAAATTATTGTTTCATTCCAATTAACTGTTTCACCCTTGCTAGTTTAGAAAATCAATAAAAGATTATTAATTGCAAAAGTAACTTACCTTGAGTTTTTCTTCTCCAAGGAATGTCTTCAAGCTCTAGAGAAATCACAAGAATCCATTAGAGAAGCATGCATCAATTTAGAAGAAAAATGTTAAACTCAAACAACTCTTTGCCTGCCAGTTTGCTTCAGGAAATGAATCGAATTCTAAGTCTAACATTTTCTTTCTTTGATTGCCAGAAATACCTGGGTGCCAATGAGCTTCCCATCTTTATGAGCCACAAGCCCATTCTCAGAAAATACATAGTCGAAGTCACTTGTAACTGCATATCAAAAATTATAATTAGAAGCTCCTGTTACTTTCTCGCACAAGCACAAGTTTAAGAGCAACTTATCTAACCTGTCTTGCCAAGTTGCTCTGATATCTTAGAGAAGTCAGATCCACCCACAACTCCGACAGTAACCACCTTCAATTGAGCAAACATGATACCCCGATGAAGACTGAAGAAAATGCAAACAAAAAGAAATCCTTTAATAATTCATTTATCACGCCAAATCAATCCATACCTTGCGGATTTCCTGCATGAACTCTAACATCTTCAGGGTGGCTACCTGGAATTTTAATAGAAAACATTGAACAAGAATAAGTCAGGTCCATCAATAGTCAATCAAGTTATGAAACATCAGAAAAATTAGCTTTTGTCTAGATACCAAATGCAAAAATCAACTTGATTAATTCTCACACACCTCTAAAACAAGATCATTAAAATCCAACACTTACAAAAGAATCAGAAAAGTTCGATACCTTTCTTGGAGCTGTGAGAGTCCCATCAACATCAAACAAAGCAATTAAACCAGGCTTCCTGACTGCCATTACAGTTAATTTATATTGATCCCCTGAGATGAAATTCACACTATGGGATGAAATTCACAATATGGTCAATCTTCCAGTCCCAAAAAATAGGAGGAAGAGAAGGAAGGGAAATCCAAACGCTAGAGTTAATAGAGTCTCATATTAAATTAACCAAATTAACATGAATTGAATTGTCGCATTCAACTTCACTTCAGGCTCAACTATTGTTGAATAAAACAACAACATTGCAGATAATCCAACTCCGGAGCAATAAAGGCAGCACCAAATTAGAAATGATAGCAGAAGTAAACTAAATTCCTTACAGCCAAATTAAAGAGAAGTACAGTTTGTTCTTGCCTAATTGCATTCAAAATCCACAGAAATAAAATAGAGAACCAGAAAATGAAAAGGCTTACTGAACCTTACGGAAAGAGCAGAGTGCAACCTTTTTGCAGCAGATGTGGAACTAAAAGTTTGGACAAGGAGTTTACACCAGATCTCCAATGGCGGAAGCAGATGGAGTATTCGGGTATTAAATAAATTGTGCAGGGGTAGCTTCAACATGAAAAAGTTTGGATTTTGGGTCTGTTGGGTAGAATATTTGGTGAATTGATGGTGCGGATTTGACTTTTTCAGCGATCATTTTTGCCAAAATAATAGCATATTAACCTAATACCGTATTCTCACCAAAAAAATTTAGGGTTAATTTATATATTAACCCTAAACTATTACTTCCTTCCTTTTTTTTTATATGTTATTTTTAAATAAAATTTAAATTTTATTTATCTGTCACTTTTATATTTTTAATATAATTTAATTTGATTTTTTAATTTATTTTTCTTTTTCAATAAAATCAGAACCAATCCGATTTAATAATTTAATTTTAATCACGTAATTTAATACTAAATTTAAGTCTATTTATTATTTTTTAATCCTGATAAAAACAATAAAAGTGACTGATAAAAAAGAATAGAAAAAGTATCATTTATCATATTTTTTCTTTAAACTAATTGTATATCAATTTACTTTCCTGGACCTATTAAAAATTGTAAATTATCCTCTTGTACGATACGTATCAGTTCACAAAGTAACGGAGGATAATTTAATATTTTTAATAAATTTTAGTAAGGTAATTTAACATTTTCAATAGTATAAGATGTATTTTTTATATTTTAAAAAAGTTTGAGTGGCTAATATGATATTTTTAACAAGTTTAAGGGGTAATATAATATACAATTAAGTCAAGGGAGAAATCTAATAAATGATAATAGTTTGAAGAGAAAATTATGTATTATCCCAAAAATTTACCCTACCGAATTTTTATTTTGTTAAATTTAATATAATATTTAATATATATTTTCTGACTTTTACACTTATATAATATCAACAATATATGATATATTTTTGTATACATTTTATTATAATAGTTTTTATTACGATAGTCTAGTTTATTTAATATAATTTTTAATGAAATTAATTTTAATATTAATAATTTATAGATTGAAAAAAAGAAAAATTGAATACATCAAGTGTTGTAAAGACATAATCATAAAATATTATTCCATTTAAGCAGCAAGTCATGATTCTTAATTTGTGGAACGATTAATAATAAAAATATAGCATGATTGGAAAACTAATTTACGTAACCAACCAAAACACTCATTTAAATTGTATTTATGAATTAAATTTACAAATTAAATAGATGAATCATATACCATCAAATAGAAAATCAGTGTTCAAAATCATTGACATAAATAAATGTTAAATAGAAATGACTTTTTGTTTGTAAAAATTATAATTTATATAATACGTAAATCAGAGGTAAAAGATTTTGAGAATTGAAGCAACAAACAGGCATATGCACAATCTTGGAAAAGTTGTGGTCCGGATTCAGTTATTTGCGGGGTTTTATAAACGCTCCGGCTCCGATAATAAAGAAAAATATACAGAATAAAACCCCTTAATAATGTGTCATTGTTGGCCTTTTATAGATGGGCATTTAATACGGGAAAACACCTACATTATTAAAGCTCGTAAATATTGTGTTTGTAATGTTCCTCTCTTATAAACTCTTACTTCCGAGCTTATAGAATCGGATTTGATGAGCTTTGTTATCAGACGTTACAATAATTCTGTCTTGGTGCTCCCTTTATTGGGGCCTTGGAATTTCACAAAATATTTCAGCTTGGCATTTTCAGGAGACCAATTCAGAATTTTATCAAAACTCTAGGAAATGCACAGATCATATAAATAAAACATAACAGCTCTGTTTTATGCATGATCCTTATAGATATATATATGTGTGCACATTGGAAGCTTGCTACTCAACATAAAATCTGATATAGGGGACGGGGTGATAATATTCACCACCTTGAAAAGCTTAGAAACCCCAAAGAGTTGTGCATGCTTTTGCTACAGAACAATATCATAATTCATAACCAATCAAAAAGGCGATTCATCCTTCCGAACAAAGAAGCAACCAGAAGGGCCATCATTAGGAAGAAGTGCCAACCTCACTGGACTTTCAGCACCTTCTTCAACAGACAATTTTCCCATGTTGAAGTTGATATCTGTTTTGACGAAGCCCGGACATACACAATTTATTCAAAAAGTTGGCAACTTCTTAGCTTGGACCCTTGTATAAGCATTCATGGCTGCTTTTGACAGAGTATACGCAGACATTAAAGCTGGCCACCCTTTGCTTTCTGGTGAACCTTATTTAAAATCTTTTAGATACTGGCTTAGCACCTCATCAATTCTTTCTTCTGAAAGGTTGTCAGCATCGCCTAGCACCTCTTTAGCCCATTCAGGTGAAACATTCTGAAACAAATTACACAAGAACATGTTTATTTCGAAGAAATCTTACTCAATTATGTATTTCTTACATTTATCAGGAAAAAAGCTGGATGGCATTGAAAGATAGAGGCTCATTAAGTAGGTATTTCGTCCTGTTGTATTCTAAATTGAACAATATATATATTTTAGTAGCTCGACCAGAAATATGCTTTCTCTGTAGCTTAGCAAAACTTTTAACCAAGCCGCTTACTGGAGTCATATTTGCACAAATCATTAAGACAGTAAATTATCTCCAGTAAAAATGTCAAATGGCTTTTACCTGCAACCGCCCAATGGAAGATGAGACATTAACAATCCTGGGTGACTCGGATAATTGAAGCAGGGGAATAAGTGCCTCAGTCATTCGCTTGGCACCATAGTAGTTTATTGCCGAGCATTTTTCTGCCAACTCGTATGTCTGAGTGACTACTTCACTCCAATTGATTTCTGCGCCTTCCTGCACCAAGGAAAGAAATTTAATCGTCATGTAATTTATCAAAAGCGCAATTAGTATAAAATTTGATGCTTAAAGTTGCACATAATATCTTGTTTGAGTCATTATTGTAATTATATGGATGGACAGTTTGATGTTCAATATCATGATAAGCAGAACATCCACATAACACAATGCTTAATCGTGACGATATCACATGGAGCCTCAACTTGTCAGTAACTATACTAGCATTGAACTCTAAGCAAAAAACAAGAACTCAACCCATATTTTACTTCCATTGCCCTTCTTGTAAGCCTCATCAAATTTGTTCACCAATATAAATTTACCTTACCAAAATCAGGATTTCTTAAAGCATCACTATCAATTTCAACTCCGCCAACACCTGCATTGTTCACCTGCATAGAAAGACAACAGCTTTCCATTCAACTTACGAAAGCAGAACAATGTAATCATATAAACAAATGAAAAGACAACCTACAGAAGTACTATTGTGAAGAACTTCCATCCTCTTACTATAAGAAATTATATGTTAATGCACTTCAGATAATTTTGAAAATATAAACGATTAACAGATTCAAATCTGAGAATTTGCTTTCTTCCAATACAGAGAATTTCATGAACCAGTTTAGTTTATCAAACCGTACAGGAACTGATTTAGCATATCTGTCCAATTAACATCAAACGCAAAAATACGAAGAAAGTTGAGAAATTTAGGGTTCAATATATACCAAGATATCAAGCTTTCCCAATTGATTTCTAATGAAATCAGCCAGAGCAGCAACACCGGAAGAGTCAAAAACATCAAGTTGATGAAACACCACATAATCAGAGAGACCAGATTCTTTGAGTTCTTGAACAGCGTCTAGGCCTCTTTTCTCATCTCTGGCAGTTAAAATTACCACAATCCCATTTGAAGCCAACTGTTTACAAATTCCAAATCCAATCCCCTTGTTTGCTCCAGTCACAACTGCATACCTGAAAAATGAATCACATTACCATCATCAGCGTAAAAGAAAGGAGGGGATTTTGAAATGATGAAAGAAAGAATGACCTTTTGGTTTAGGGTGCCATTGATGATAGATTGTAGGAGCTCAAATTATAAAAGCTTCAAGTTTTGAGTTTGGTTGGGTTTTTCAGTTGTGGTAGAACTGATTTTAATTGGAGAAAGGAATCTACGAGAAGCAGAAGGAGAGCCAGAGACTAATGGATTAGGCGTTGGGATGGTGGCAGACCGGCAGGTATGATTGTATGATTAATTAATGTATTATTTTATCGAGAATTATGTTTAAAATAACATTTTTACATGTTATTATACATACGATTTAAGAATAATAGTAATGTTCTGTTTTTAGCGATTTTTTTTTTATGATTGTATGAACTTATTTTTACCTTTCCAGTCTTATAATTCTTATTTTTTTACCATAGGATATAATTTTTAATAATTAAAATTAATTTTTATCTACTTTAATTAATTATTTTTATTATTTTTTACATTCATTTTTTCATTTCACACCATCTTCTTCTCACGTTCACTTTTCTTTCTCTCATTTTCTTTATTTAACAAGTATTATTATATATTTAACTTATATTTTGATAATTTATATTTTTTTCGTTTTTTCTATTATTTACTTTGTATATGTATTATTTTTTAATATTTTTTTATTTTTTTATAAAAAATTGCTACCATTTTATTTTTACTTTTTAAAAAATGCTGTAAGCTTTTTATAGAACAATAAAAAATGTCGGGAACTATATATAATTTTTTTATAGTCCTAAAACTTAAATATAAAATTTTATGATACAACAAACTATTTTATTATTATTTTTATTTATATTTTTCGTTTTGTTCTTTGTATTAATTCTTATAAGATTTGTTTTATTTATACTAATTTATTTGTGCTAAAATTAAACTTGTTATAGATGATTGATTACAATAATTAAGATAAAAAATTGATATTGTAAGAAAGTGTAATGTCAACGGATGCAATTTGTTTGGTTTTAGTTTTGCTATGCATTTATATGCGTGAATTTAAAAGGAAATATCATAAAATAAGAGTTGAAAGAAAAAAAATAGAAATAATTTGATAACCGGACTGGTCACTAGATCCAGGCTCAGGGCCCAAGCCCATACTCCAAGCCCATGACCAAGTACCCAATCGACCGAGTCAATGATACTGTTCCTCAAGTCCAGTTAGCACATACATCAAGGCTTGACTCTCCACTTGGGAAGACTCCCTATTTGGGCAAGAATCCTATTCTGACAGGACTCCTATGATCATCAGGATTTCAAAGGAGAATCGAAGATGGATCCTTATAAATACTGTAAAAGCTATCAGGTATGGGCTAAGCCATTCTACCCTAATAAACCTTATTCTCCTTTACCATTTATTGAATTGACCGTTGGAAAGTCCCCTCGCCGCACCTCGTCAAGATATCTCATTTTGCAGGTTCCTTGGAACACTGGATCAGAGTCCACATATAGAAGGCAGTTCGAAATTTTCGAACTATTATCATTTGGTGTGGTGAGCGTGGATCCCTATCCCTGTATGGCTATGAATTCTAATGAAGAGAATACCTAGGCAGCAAAAGATAGGAAAAATACAACTCCGAGACCCCGCTTACCGATTTTCCAATCTCTGGAACCTATCCCTCGAGGTACTTCCTCCAACCTTCCCATAATAGGGTCGAGCACTGAAACGCTTGGAATCATCATACCCGGCTTAACCCCCCAACTTGCCCAAACCCTTATCGCAACCCTCTCGCACATTACAGCTTAGCCAATGCCTCAATTGACACCCTAAACCATAAAAACTACCACCACCAACTCCTGACAACCCAAATTTCACACTTAAAAGAGAACATGAAGGGTTCAGGATAACTTTGACTCGAGACGAACTCGATAGGCTCATTGAGAAGAAAATACGGCAAAAGAAAAATTGCAGTATGATACACTATCAGGAGAATTTTCGATCCCCCCTTTCTAAAGCCATACTTTCTGCCCTCTTCCCGAATATAAGACTACCTACTTTACCTAGATATAATGGAAACACGGACCCCTGAGCAAATGTGGATCAGTTTTGTCACTCTATGCTAATTTACACCACCGAGGATGCAGCCTTCTGTAAAACCTTTCCACAAACACTGACAGAGTTCACCCAGGTATGGTTTGAAAACTTGCCCGAGCACTCAATACATAGCTTCAAGCAGTTTATGAAGATGTTCGAAGCAAAGTTCGTAGCTGCCATCGGACCAACCAGGGTCTCAGCAGACTTACATCAGGTAGTTCAGGAAAGAGGGAAGCCCCTATGCAATTTCGTGGAAAGATTTAACATGGTTACAATGGACATTCAGAATCTTAATTTGAAAGTTGCCATCAATACCCTCAGTCGTAACACCAAGTGTCAAGACAATGTATCACTAATTAGGATGAGCGAAACTACGGACCCTATAAGTCCCAGTACTCCGATAGTATCAATTACACACATATTATTTTTTTCCTTTCTTTTTCTTTTTTTTTTATTTTTTCAAACACTCCAATACAGATGTAAAACCATATTAAGGTTATCACTATACAAGTCGCCATGACTTGCTACCGCGAATACAGAAATATCCCTATGGCTAGCCATGTACATCCTAATTTCTGATTTCACACATAATATTAAGGGCAAAATACAATTACAATTAATATAATTTACAATAATGCATCATTATCAATTTATGGTAATAATTAGTCTACATTATTAAAAACAATCTCGATATTTCAAATATACCGATTTTTCAATTAAAATCATACTATTCAATTACAATTATTTCATTTATTTATTTTATTTATTACTTTCTTTTCCAATACATGCTCCTTACATGTCATATAAATTAATTATATTCTATTTTACACTTATTCCGATTTATATCTCAAAATTTCATAAATTTTCTTAAGGTCCCTATTCGGTTACCTTATTCTAATTTTCTTATAAATTATATTTTCTACTCAATTTAATCACAATAAACATAAAACCGTCTAATTTTCAATTATTTCAATTTAATCCAAAAAATTATATTTTAGTCCCTAATTTTTTAAGTGACCAAAATTTTCCTAAAATTTAAACTTGTCTAAATTTTAATTAAATACCATAATTTCACTAATTTATCTTCTAATTGCACAATTCTAGGTCCAATTTCATAATTAATTCGTAATTAATAATTAACCTAATTTTTTTCTAATTATATATACAATATATATATTGTGAAATTAAATGGTTTAAAATTATTTACTTACCAAATCACTCAACAATTTTGTCTTTTCCCTTATTTTTGGTTGGTTTGCTTCCCTCTCCTTGCTCTTCTATTGGCAACAAATTCATGACCGAAATCACCATAGATTAAGTCAAATTTTTGCTCAAATAATAATACACTCAATACTATAATCAACACTTAATTACTTTAATTATCAAATAAAACTAAATTTTTTCCAATTCACCAAATTATTCACTTGAAGAATTAGATGTTATTCACCTTCTTTCACCACTCATAGCAACCAAAGATGAAGGGAAGCAAGATGAAATAATTTAATTGAGATTATAGTTGGAAAATCTTAGGAATTAAGCTTAGAAAACAAAGAAAATGAAGGAGAAGAAGAAATTAATGCAACGGCAGCAAGGAAAAAAGTAAATGGCCAGCCAAAACAAAGAGATAAATATCTCTTTTTGTCACATTAATTGGTTACCCATTTTAGGACAAAAACAATTAAGTACTAAGTGGGTCCATTATCACATGTCACTATTTAATTGGTCAATACATTTTTAGTTGTTAATTTTTGATAAAAATTATACCAAAAATTCTTAAAAATGTTAATTAGGCCATGTTTAAAATTTTAGATCAATCCAAGGTCGTTTCGATATCAAACTAGCCTCGAATGTAAATTTTAATTAGTCCGAAAGCTGAATTTTCAAAGTCTTAAAAAAATTATTTTATTATTTCAAAAATTTATATACATAATTTCTAGTCAATTGGTGCGATCGAAATAATTTTATGATGTCCAAAGAATATTTTTAAGCCAGTCAAAATTTTCAGTCAACTATATCGGTCCAGTTATTTATTTTATTTTTTCCTTTTGGAGATCTATTTGACCTCAATTTCAGCCCAAATTATAACACCAAATTCTTTATGAATAATATTTTTCAATGGTGAAGAAAAATTTTTATAGATCCGGTGAGCCCCTGGTGGCACTATTCACCTCGAGAAGTATTATTCACGTGATCGGCGATTCTTGGAGTGTTACATAGGCATGTTCGCCAGGAGCCCTAAACTCAAGCAAGCATGTTCGCTAGGAGTGGTTCAATAAAGGTTATAGGCATGTTTGCTAGGAGCACATTGTTAGGACACTACAAGAAAAATCCTGATTCCCAACAAAAAATTTTTCGTCGCTAATTACTAACAAAAAAATATTTTCCGTAGGAAAAATTATCGGAAAAAATATTTATTGCGATAGAATAACAAATCCGTCTTAAATAATGGAGGAAAATTTTTCTGCCAAACTTTACCGACGACATTTAGCGACAAATTCGGAAAAACCGTTGTTAAATTGGCGCCAATATTACGTGGCTAAAATTATACACAAAATTTACCGACGAAATAAACATTCCGTCGGAGATTTCCCTACGAAATTGCCATTCTGTAGGTAAATTACCTACGAAAAATGAATTATGTAGGGAAATTACCGACGAAATGTTTATTCCGTAGGTAAATTAGCGTCAATATTACGCAGTTAAAATTATACATCAAATTTATCGACGAAATAAATATTCCGTCGGTAATTTTCCTACGAAATTGCCATTCTGTAGATAAATTCCCTACGAAAATTGAATGTGGTAGGAAAATTACCGACGAAATGTTTATTCCGTTCGGAAATTAACATAAATATTATGCGATTCAAATTGTACACAAAATTTATCAACGAAATAGCCATTCTGTGGGTAAATTCCCTACGAAAATTGAATTTCGTAGGAAAATTACCGACTAAATGTTTATTCCGTCGGTAAATTAGAGCCAATATTACACGGTTAAAATTGTATACAAAATTTACCGAAATAATTAATATTTCATTGATAATTTCCCTACGGAATCGCCTTATGTACAAGCATGCATTCTGAGTGTACTGCTGTACCATTCAACTTATAAGTAACCTCTTCGGATTTTTAGTTGTTCTTATTTTCCACTTTGAGTGATTCTCATCCTTACTTATTCCTTTGCACCAGTGTACTTTGCCTTCATCTCGTGTTACTTTGTATCTTTTACTTTGGCAAAATGACCCCCCTTCACTGAACGTCTTGCTTTGCTGCTTGACGACTATTCAACTTGGAAAAACCCCATTTTGTCACCTTATTCTAATTTGAAGTTCCTTCGCAGGGTGAAATTAGATAAATATCTGTTAGTGGCCTCGATCCACTATTGGGATCCACGATTTCATGTTTTTCACTTTAACAATGTGAAAATATGCTCATTACATGAAGAATTCACTGCCATCGTAGGCATCCCTTTTACACCAGGGACTCTTCCCTGTGTGCCAAATTGTGTGCCTAATTACCCCCGCGAGGTTGTTCGGGCTTTGGGCATCTGTTCTTCCGATGTCAGGGCCTTCATAGAACCTTCGGGACCCATGTCGTTTGACTTCTTGTTCAACTACTTGTATTATTTTAACGGGAATGAGACTTACACTTTAGACGCTACCCTTTTCATGTGCCTAGCTCATTATATTTGTATTACCAGTAGATGAGGTACTTTTTGAGATTATCGATTGTTCGATGTTGTAAACGACACTCGCGAGGGGCTTACTCCATTTCCCTTGATCCTGGCGGAGACCTTACTCGGGCTGGATGCTATTCATGCTGATCCTACAACATTACTCACCAGCAGTCCCTTGCTTCTCTGGGTATCTATAGTGTAATGGCCTCAACACCGGGTCAGCCGTGAATAGTACTTTCCGGCAGTGAATAGTATTTTCCGGGCCTGAAAGGATACCCGGAAGTCGAAAATATTTTATTGGACCATTTGAAAGGAATAGTTATGGTGAGTCTATGGTTGAAATTTGAAGTGCATTTGAGGTCAAATAGACTTCCGAAAGTCAAAAATACGAAAAAGGTAGCGAATCAATTTTCCCGGTAGGGAAGGGGACTTGATTTTGCATAAATCTTTAAAAATAGTAAATGGACTCTAAAAATTGCTAGATTTTGCAGTTCTCAATGAAATTTGATATAGAATATTTTGGTATAAAAAATGAATTTTTCGGCGATGTCGACAGTTATCGAATCGGACCGATAAGTTTGAATCGGACCGATAACGGACTTCGATTGAGCCGAAAATTTATATCCTACCTATTTTTGATGTGATAAAAATTATGGAATTAAATTTGAAGTGATTTGGACTAAGGAAATGGGAGAAATCATTTGGGCTTTGAATTAAGTTATTATTGGGCTTTAATTAAATAGTTAAGCCAAAACTTAACCCAAGCCCATTACACACACTTAAAGGAGATTTAAAGAAATGAAAAAAAAAAGAAGAAAGAAAATGAAAGAATGGAGAGAGGAAGTGTCGGGGAAGGGCGTAGCTGGGGAGGAAGACCGGTGAAGCCAACCACCGGAGCCATCATCGGCAGGCCGGCGTCCACCGTGCGGCTTCGTCTCCGTGCGCCGGCATCCTCGACCCACCAACGGCAGCGCCGATCACCTCCTTCTCTCTCTTTTCTTCTTCTTTTCCTTGGCAGCGCCTTCCTCTCCTTGCTCCGGTGATCGGTGACGGTTTTTGGAGTCACGATCAGCACCGAAGACTCTGTAAGGTGGAGGCGACTCTCCCGTTGCTGCCTCTCCTCCCCACTCGCCGGCAGCAGGGAGATCGAGGAGGGTGACGGCGGGAGTTTTAAACTCCGATCCCGGTGAACGGCGACCGTTTTGGGGCGCGTGAACGACGCCAGGAAGTCATCGGTAGCGTGATCTACCAGTTGACGGCCTCGGTGCTTCTCCGGCGGAGCTCCGGCAAGTCTCCGGTGACGCTCCGGCGATCGGTCCGATGAGCAGAAAATTAAACGATTCGACGCGAATTCGACCGCAATGGTAAGTGACTATCAAATCCCTTAATTTCCCATTTAATATAAATTTTTATTGATTATGTAACTAAAATAAAAAAATATAAAAAAATTGTTAATTGATGCAATTATGTTAGGGTAATTGTAATTGGGTTAAAGAAATGATGAATGGAAAGTAAAAAGGAAAGAAATAAAAATTCTTAGGGAGAAAAGTATTGTGGCCGAAAATGATCCTAAGGAAAAATGGTGAGAAATTTGCATGAAAATGATATATGTTGGTTTAAAATAACAATAAACATGATAAATGATGTCTATGAATTTTTAGAGAATAGTTAGAAATTATTTGAGAATTTTTATGATTATTTATAGTGTATGTATATAATGAAACTTGTGAATTATTGTGAATTACATGAGTATTTTGATGAAAAATGATAATGACCAATAAATAATGTATAAATAAAATTTATTGGAATTTATTGAATTGATTGAGGTTTTATTGGAATTTTTTTTATGTGAATATGTATAATGAAAATAATTGAATTTTCTAATGCATAATTGTATAAAAATTGCATAATTGTATAAAAATGACAAAAGTAATGAATTAATGCGTTAGGACATGAATGTCAATAATGAGAAAGAAAAAGTCAACCGATGGATTTTTCGCAATAATTATTAGGTCGAGAAAATAATAATAATAATGAATTATTGAAAAATAATTCATAAATAAATAAAAATGAAGTAAATAAATTATTACGTAAATAAAAGAAAGATAAATGAGTTTTGAATAGATAAAGGACTTAATTGAAAGAAATAAAAGTTTTGGGGGCAAAATGGTAATTTTGCCAAAGTAAGTAATTAACGCGTAAAAATAAGTAAGAAATTTTCAACAAGGGTAAAATGGTAATTTTGGAGGCCTACGGTTCCAAAATATAAAGTTTTCATGATAAAAGGACCAAAATGTAATTTTACCTGAAATGGTAAAATAAAGAATTAAAAGATGAATAATGAAGTAAATTATGTATTAAAAATGAAAATAAATGATTATAATGGCAAAATCGTAATTATGCCTATGAAATGAATAAATCGATGGAAAAAGGTTAAATTATGCATATTCGAAACTAAAATAATAAATGATATTAATTAAGTCCCTAAATGCCTAAAAGTAGAAAATAAAGACGTGACTAATTTATCAGAATAAATTAGTCGATAAAAAGTATTAAAAGAATTAATGGTTATAAAAATATTTCGCCGACGAAATAAAGTTGGCATACCGAATGATTAAAAAGTCTGAACGATAAAAGAAAAAGAAGTCAACTATTGAATGATTAAAGAATAATGCGCAAAAAAAAAAAAATTACCGGTTTCGGCTAAGTTTCGTTTCGGAAAAGACTGTTCCGAGAAGGGTGTTACATTTAGTGGTATCAGAGCAAAGGTTTAGGCGGTTCTAAGAACGGAGTGGGATAAGGATAAGTGATAGGTTTATCTGTATATACATGCCAATTGTAAGTGGATAAGTGTTGACTAAACTGAAAGGTACTTGCTCCCCCATTTGTATTAAAGTGAAAAAGTTGATATTTGACTGAGATTGTCAAGTATTAAAGGATTGATTTTGCACGGTAGAAATGGTACTGAATAAGAATGGAAGTATTACTGCTTGAGACGTCATGAGAGTCAAAGCAGGAAAAAGAAAAGTTGATAGACAATATGTGAAAATGTGAGAGTTTAAGTATCTATATAAATTAGAAACAGTTAAAAGAAGCACAAGATGATCAGTGTGTTTGAAGTTAAAAAGGAATTGTATTGTGAGTATAGATAAATGGCACAGATTAAGGAGATACTTTGATCGGATTGTCTTGGTTTAAGAATGTTAGTGAGTAAATTATCATAAGTTAAGGTTGTTTAAGATGCTCTATATATCTGTCAGTGATTCCTTATAGGAGTGGGGATTTGATTGTATTTCTCATAGCTCTGGGATGGGCTATGATATTTGCATTATATGAGGATACTTGACAGTATTCTATCTGCATACATGAAATCATACATTCATTGCATAGCATTCCATATTGTTTGACAGCATTTGATATGCATTATACCATGTGTTTAGGCCCCACTTGATAGGATGAAACTGACAGAAGATATGATGAGCATAAGAACAATCTAAGAATGAGATATGAAATAGTGTGCTTAAGATTGTTTTCCAATTTTGATGTGGCCATTGTGAGACATTGGTCATGTCAATAAATTTGTTAGCATAGTAACCTTATTGATGAATCAATGGAAATGATAAGTGTAAATGGTTAATGATAATGTTTTGGTTTTCAAGTTATGAGAGCCAGTTTAAGTTTGACTCTTGATGGAGCTTGTCTAACTGTAAAATAAGTGAAATTAATTTTGTACAGTAGGTAAAGACGATAATTCCGAAAGATAATGTTTATGTAGTAGTCTTTGTGAGTAAATTGAAATATTCTTACTAAAGTTCACCGAGATAGTAATGCCTGACATCATTAGGTGTGTCAGGATTAAAAACTTAATTCTGAAAGTTAGACTGAAAGTGTGCTGTGACCGGTATAAGTAAATGTTGCATGGACGCGGAGCATTAGACTTATTTGAGAATTGCTCTGACTTGTAATGATATTTGTTCAGAAATGGAATAATGTGATTGAAGAATCTGTCATCGGATTTGTTAAGTGTCAAAGAGGAAGATTGATAATATCTCCGTATTGACATAGTGATTCACCTTTGACTAAGGATTAGTCAAAGTGAATGTTCAAATATTGAAAGAAGGAGTATGATAAAGTGTATGGGATTGTGGCAATGACTGTGAAAAATGGGATTGCAAGTTTTAATTTGATTCAAGATATAATATGATAGAATGGTATCCTCTACTCTGTTATATAAGTAAATTTCGAGGACGAAATTTCTTTTAGTAGGGGAGAATTGTAATGGCCTCAACACCGGGTCAGCCGTGAATAGTACTTTCCGGCAGTGAATAGTGTTTCCCGGGCCTGAAAGGACACCCGGAAGTCGGAAATATTTTATTGGACCATTTGAAATGAATAGTTATGGTGAGTCTATGGTTGAAATTTGAAGTGCATTTGAGGTCAAATAGACTTCCGAAAGTCAAAAATACGAAAAAGGTAGCGAATCAATTTTCCCGGTAGGGAAGGGGACTTGATTCTGCATAAATCTTTAAAAATAGTAAATGGACTCTAAAAATTGCCAGATTTTGCAGTTCTCAATGAAATTTGATATAGAATATTTTGGTATAAAAAATAAATTTTTCGGCGATGTCGACAGTTGTCGAATCGGACCGATAAGTTTGAATTGGACCGATAACAAACTTCGATTGAGCCGAAAATTTATATCCTACCTATTTTTGATGTGATAAAAATTATGGAATCAAATTTGGAGTGATTTGGACTAAGAAAATGGGAGAAATCATTTGGGCTTTGAATTAAGTTATTATTGGGCTTTAATTAAATAGTTAAGCCAAAACTTAACCCAAGCCCATTACACACACTTAAAGGAGATTTAAAGAAATGAAAAAAAAGAAGAAAGAAAATGAAAGAATGGAGAGAGGAAGAGTCGGGGAAGGGCGTAGCTGGGGAGGAAGACCGGTGAAGCCAACCACCGGAGCCATCATCGGCAGGCCGGCGTCCACCGTGCGGCTTCGTCTCCGTGCACCGGCATCCTCGACCCACCAACGGCAGCGCCGATCACCTCCTTCTCTCTCTTTTCTTCTTCTTTTCCTTGGCAGCGCCTTCCTCTCCTTGCTCCGGTGATCGGTGACGGTTTTTGGAGTCATGATCAGCACCGAAGACTCCGTAAGGTGGAGGCAACTCCTCCCGTTGCTGCCTCTCCTCCCCACTCGCCGGCAGCAGGGAGATCGGGGAGGGTGACGGCGAGAGTTTTAAACTCCGATCCCGGTGAACGGCGGCCATTTTGGGGCGCGTGAACGACGCCAGGAAGTCATCGGTAGCGTGATCTACCAGTTGACGGCCTCGGTGCTTCTCCGGCGGAGCTCCGGCAAGTCTCCGGTGACGCTCCGGCGATCGGTCCGATGAGCAGAAAATTAAACGATTCGACGCGAATTCGACCGCAATGGTAAGTGACTATCAAATTCTTTAATTTCCCATTTAATATAAATTTTTATTGATTATGTAACTAAAATAAAAAATATAAAAAAATTGTTAATTGATGCAATTATGTTAGGGTAATTATAATTGGGTTAAAGAAATGATGAATGGAAAGTAAAAAGGAAAGAAATAAAAATTCTTAGGGAGAAAAGTATTGTGGCCGAAAATGATCCTAAGGAAAAATGGTGAGAAATTTGCATGAAAATGATATATGTTGGTTTAAAATAACAATAAACATGATAAATGATGTCTATGAATTTTTAGAGAATAGTTAGAAATTATTTGAGAATTTTTATGATTATTTATAGTGTATGTATATAATGAAACTTGTGAATTATTGTGAATTACATGAGTATTTTGATGAAAAATGATAATGACCAATAAATAATGTATAAATAAAATTTATTGGAATTTATTGAATTGATTGAGGTTTTATTGGAATTTTTTTATGTGAATATGTATAATGAAAATAATTGAATTTTCTAATGCATAATTGTATAAAAATTGCATAATTGTATAAAAATGACAAAAGTAATGAATTAATGCGTTAGGACATGAATGTCAATAATGAGAAAGAAAAAGTCAACCGATGGATTTTTCGCAATAATTATTAGGTCGAGAAAATAATAATAATAATGAATTATTGGAAAATAATTCATAAATAAATAAAAATGAAGTAAATAAATTATTACGTAAATAAAAGAAAGATAAATGAGTTTTGAATAGATAAAGGACTTAATTGAAAGAAATAAAAGTTTTGGGGGCAAAATGGTAATTTTGCCAAAGTAAGTAATTAACGCGTAAAAATAAGTAAGAAATTTTCAACAAGGGTAAAATGGTAATTTTGGAGGCCTACGGTTCCAAAATATAAAGTTTTCATGATAAAAGGACCAAAATATAATTTTACCTAAAATGGTAAAATAAAGAATTAAAAGATGAATAATGAAGTAAATTATGTATTAAAAATAAAAATAAATGATTATAATGGCAAAATCGTAATTATGCCTATGAAATGAATAAATCGATGAAAAAATGTTAAATTATGCATATTCGAAACTAAAATAATAAATGATATTAATTAAGTCCCTAAATGCCTAAAAGTAGAAAATAAAGACGTGACTAATTTATCAGAATAAATTAGTCGATAAAAAGTATTAAAAGAATTAATGGTTATAAAAATGTTTCGCCGACGAAATAAAGTTGGCATACCGAATGATTAAAAAGTCTGAACGATAAAAGAAAAAGAAGTCAACTATTGAATGATTAAAGAATAATGCGCAAAAAAAAATTATATAAAAAGAATGAAAGGAAAATTGTGAATTATTATGTTATAATTCGTAATTTATAATCTGTATAAAAGATTAAAAGATCTAAGTATCTGAGTGAATTATCGAAGAATAATTCACTAAAGTCACTGGAAAAGAGACAGTGAATAAAGTGAATAAAAAGTTATTGAGTAGTCAAAGGCACGAAAGAGTGCATTTGGCCAAAATATAATGTATAGTGATAAACAAAAAGAAAGAAATGAAAAGTTTTAAATGTACAAAAATGTTTGCAATGATATTGATTATGTTTGCCCTTAGCGATAGACAGGTAGTATGATTCTTGTTTTGAATATAATTGGCTAGCCATAGGGACATCTCTGTACCGCGGTGCAAGTCATGGCGACTTGCTTAGCTATGGGTGGGATCTTTGATCTCCATAGCTTCTGTAAAAGTGAAAGTGTATCTGTATCTGTATCTGTATCTGTTTTGCGAGACTTGATCTTTCGAGATCATTTCTCTGTCTGCTACGTGGGACCTTTGGGTCCAGTCCCGTATATCCTTTGTGGGAAACCTGTTATATTGCACTAGGGGCACATCGAAATGAATAAATAAGTACTGTTTTATTGACTTGAATACAGAAAGTTATAACGAAACAATTCGTTTGAAATAAAATGCAAAGTCAAAATAAATCTGTAAAGATTTATGGAAAGTGTAATTAGTAATAAAAAGAAATGTTTTATAAGAGTAAGATATTAAAAAAATGTTTAGTTAAGCTTTTACAAGAAATTGAATATATCTTGATTTATGTGAGAAAGATAATTTTAATTGATCAGTAACGCTTGTACCATTTACCACTGTAAAGATAATGACAACTCTGGAAAATAATATTAATTTTCCTGCTTAAAGTTAAAAAGTGATGATATTGACAAAAAGTGACGCTTTTTTGAAAGATAAGTTACCTGAAAAGCAAAACGATATAAGGCATAGGATTATGCAATAAAAGTAAAGCACAAGATATAAGATTTAATTAGATAACTAAATATGAATAATGTATATAAGAAGAAAAGAAGTTTTGAATGAAAAGTACTCCAAAATTGGCTATATCGCTTTGCGATAAAGCTTATAAGCCTTTTTACAGTAATGTAATTATTAGATCAAAGTTAATAGATTGAATAATTGACCAGTAAAACAAGTATTAAAAGTAGTTTATTTTGGTACTAGTAAAGACATGAGTACCAATATACATCGCTAAATGAAATGATAATTAAATTGCTATGACTAAAGGATAAAATGAAAGTACTGATAAAAAGTAAAAGTTATAGTAAAGATTAACGTAAAGAAAAAGGTAAATCTGATATTGATCTACCTAAAAAGATACTGTAGTACAGTTAAATGTTTAGAATAAAAGGAACAATGATTATCTGAATGTGAATAATGATAACTGAATAAAAGGAAATGTTTAATGAAATAAGAACAATAGAAGCATAAATTATGAAAGTATGCTTATTCTTGGGAAATTCCTGGATTAGTAGTCACCACTGGGCATATTTAATGCTCAGCACGTAGTGTTTACTGCGTGCAGGTTCTGAAGTGTTGCAGGAGCACAGTACATTGAAGGACCAGATCGGAAGAGAAGACTTTTGTGATTTTTAGTGTAAGCTTTTGGCATGTATATACTTAGATTATTAAGGTAAAGGCTCGAACTGTATTTAGATTGTATGTTTATTTGTTTTGGATGTATGGACAATATGAGTTTCGAGATGATGTTTGTTTTAATTGTTATAAGATTGTTATTTGATTCTGGAATTAATGGAAAAGTATTTTAAATGTTTTGAATTGCTCGGAAAAAAAAAATTACCGGTTTCGGCTAAGTTTTGTTTCGGAAAAGACTGTTCCGAGAAGGGTGTTACATATAGTCATTATTTGAAGGTAGTGTGCCCCTTGTGGATTTTTACACTAGCTTTTCTTTGCGGGACATGCGTCTTTTTACAGATTTTTACATGACTCTTTGCTTAATTTTTTTCTGAAACGAACGCCTAGCCATCTCAACAACTTTATGCTTACTTCCTCTCTCTTTTTTGTTTTTATTTTTTTAGATTTGGCTGCTAGAAAAACTTAAAATGCTGGCTGAACCTTCCCCTCATGCCATTGATGCATACTTATTGAGGTTCTTTGGAGCGCATATGCATTGGTACTGGATTGCCTCCATGGAAGAAGGTATTATGTGGCTGAACTCTGTGGCAGAGTGGAGGGTGAGCTTTATATGTTTGTGGATCCAGGTGGAGTATATGACTCGCAATGGGAGCTCCGGATGTGTGCCTCTCTGCGGTCTCCATCAGGCGACCTTTTGTATTATAGCTCGTGGTATACGCCAATTTGGTATTCGACAAGAAGTGGTGCAGGCATGCCTAAACTTTGGAGGAGGGGACTTAATTGATGCCTTTGTCACTGGATATCATTACATTTTGAGGTGTTTACCTATGAGGACCAATATTTCACCAATGAATACCTGCAACTTCAAGACCAGCATGGAATACCGTTCATGGGTTATGGAGGCACCAGACACTAGAGCCTTCCTACTGAGATATCCCGGGCAAGAAAGACCCTAATGAGGGTTGCAATGGTTAAAGGGCCCCCTTGTTAGTTGTTGTTGTTGTCCTGTCACCTTTTTTATTTTGACCTGTAATATATCACGGTGTTGTCTGCTTGAATAATATTTTTGCTTACTTTTTCTTGCTTGTATGCTTGTGTAGTACTTGGTATGATGGTTGTGTTTGTTTTAGTGAGGGCTTGCTTTGTTGTGCGCTTTGTGTTGCTGCCGATGGTAGTTGTTTTTTCATAAATAAATAAAACATCTTTGTTTAAGTTAATTGTGGTGCATAACTTAGATTATTGATGCATGCTCATATGACCACATTATTGCAATGATGACAATCACGACATAACAATTAATATAACACACAACTTTCATTAAATCTCAGGTAATTGCATCTTGAATATATCTAGCTCCTGTCGCCAATTAGCCCTCATCGATTTTCTTAATTGTCTATTTTCTCTCGACCCATAATTTTTACGTAAGGTACCTTTTTTCGGTTTTCACCTTAGCAGGATATCCATTTTAGCAAGATCGCCTTTTTTCGATTTTCAACCCGCTGGTTGATTATTTCTTTCTCTTTTTTCTTTTTAGCCGTGGAACCTCTTTAGCCTGTCAATGTTAACCGGCTCCTTGAAGTCATTCCCTTCGTTGTCTGTAAGAATAACATCTCTTTTAGAAAGCTACTTCTTCAGGACAAAGAGGCCCTCCTAATTTGGTCTGAACTTTCTTCTGTAGTCAGGTAATCCAGGTCTTATCTGTTTAAACACTAAGTCCCCTTCTTTTAAGTGATGGCCTTTGAACTTTTTCTCAAATGATCGAGCTAACCTTTTCTGATACAGCTGATTATGGTAGTAAGCCCTCATCCGATTCTCATCTAATAGGTTCAGCTGCACCATCCTGTGTTTAGCCCATTCTATCTATGGCAACTTGGCTTCTAGTACAACCCTCAGTAACTGTAGTTCAATCTCCACCAGTAGCATTGCCTCCAAGCCATACACGAGGGAGAAGGGAGTAGCTCCCATGGAAGTTCTAACGATAGTTTTGTACCCCTAAAGTGCAAATGGTAACTTCTCAGCCCAATCTTTACATGTTTGCACGGTCTTTGATAGAATCTTCTTTAGGTTCTTATTTGCGGCTTTAACTGCCCTGTTTACCCGTGGACAGTAAGGAGATAATTTGTGGTGTCAAATTTTATACTTCTGAAGTATATGCCTAGTCTCTGCTTGGAACTGGACCCTATTGTCTGATACTATATGATGAGGCACCCTATATCTGCATACCAAATTCCTTTTCGATGAACCGGGCCATTTTTCGTGCTCTCAGTCTTTTGAAGGATTTGGCTTCTACCCACTTCGTGAAATAGTCGATGGTGACTACTATGTAACTATGACCATTGAAAGCCATCGGATGAATTTCCCCAATAATATCTATTCCCCAAGCTGAACAGGTCCAGACAGGTAGGTGACTGACTTGTTCATTGCATGCATGTTATAATTCATCACAAATGGATCATAAGCAGCAGGCAATGATCCTAAGATCAAGTCAGTGGCCAATTCCTTTGGCACTAGTACCTCAAGCTTCTCAAGAGTATCAAGATACCCTTTCATCTTGAGTACATGGGTACTAACAGGAGTACCCTCAGCCATCTTGCAAGAAATTAAAGCCTTTGTTGTCACGAACCTCTCGTGACGAGCTTGCTCTTGAAACATCTCCTTGAGGTGCACCATGATCGCATAGGCCTCTTGGTCCATAAATTGCTTTTGCAATTCAGGCACCATAGTGGCTAGCATCAAACAGGTCACATCATTAGAGTCACTTTTCTTGGTCTCAAAAGTTTCCTTTTGAACCACAGAAGCGTTCCTAGCAGGTTCCTCAGGTAAGGGTGCATCCAAAACATATGACTTCTTCTCTTGCTTAAGAACTATTCTTAAGTTTCGAGACCAGTCTATGAAATTGGTGCCATTCAATTTGTCCTTTTCAAGGACCGATCGCAATGAGAAATTGTTGTTTGAAGATGCCATTTTCAATCTACAATAAAATTTAGCAAGATTAAATGAGGTCTTAATTATGATCCCACAAACCGAATTAATATCCCTTTAAATAATTCGCGTTAGTGATTTAATGTGGGCCAAGATCCACTTTTAACAACAACTTATTAGTCAAGCTGAGCTTGTACACCTAACAAGTTAAGTTACTTAGGTAGGAAAACTCCAATCATGTCTCGTACATGACTCTTGGATCAAATGGGCTAACATCTTAAGATGTTATAGCACAATCCATTTATTAGTTGCCTAGGTCCGGGCATCCCTTTCCATGATAAGTCCAACCTACATTCACAACCCATGCCTCACAAAGATAATCGGGCGCATCTAGGACTCCTAGTCTACGTGACCGATGATCGATGCCTTGACATGTTTCGAATTAGGAAGGCAACTTTGTGACTTACTATTTTTAGGGATTCATTTTATTACGGCTTACATGGCATACGCTTTGTCATCCATACATAGCATGCATATATATATAATTGCATAAAGTAAAGCGTGACAAACATGAGCCCAAAAACCTACAACTAAGATTCTATACTATTACATAAGAATCTTCAAGTTGGGCTTCTCCACTCCGGTGGGCTTCGTCTTGATTTACAAAGTCTTCAAATATATTCTATTCTAAGAAATAAATGAAAAACTTTTACAATAAAATATAATGGCTCGCAGGCCATATTTAATTACAAAACCCAGGGCCCATGAATGCACCATGCATATCCATTCATCACACCAAATTAGCAAATAAATATACATAGCATTCATGGATAAAACAAAGTCCAATTTTAATTAATTTAGCCAAGCCCATTAATGAAAATTGTGTACTTGAACCTTTAAGAGAAGACCCCATGATGGGCCTGGGTCAAAGTCCAAATGGACTAAATCCTCTTATTGAATAAGTTCTCTTAAAAGCCCAAAACACTAACTAGTTAGATTTGTGCTATAAATCAACTCTAGTATAATTTCCAATTATGCCATTTTTAATTTTATGTCATACAGCCCATAAACATTAAAAATGCATATAATATGTGCTAACATGAATTAAAAATAAAATCACGAAGAACACATATAAAGTACACGGCATTCATGCAAAAACAAACAAACAACAAAAACTAGTTGTTTAATGCTTATGTAATGCCATAAAATGCACAAACATTTAAATCAATTTTATGAGTCATTTAATAATCTAAATAAGTCCATAAAAATTGATTTAATATTCTGTACCATTTTAATCTAAATGTGTTTTTACCATTTTAATCAAAACAAAACAAATAATGTTGATTAAACATGTATCAAACACAAACTAGACATAGTTTTAAGTGATTTTAAAATTAATCAATTAAATTGTCATGGACCAGAATTAAAACCAAATTTAAAACATGTCCATACCTGATATTTAATCTTCAAAAATCACTTACAAACATCCCAAAAACGTTTTTACATTTAATTTTGAAAACTAGTTGTTAAACTAGCAATTTACATGCCAACTAGCACCTAGTTTCATAATTAACATGTACCATCAGGTATAAATAATTAAATCCGACCATTATCAGCCCTAATAACATCTTAGGACAGTATATTAACATGTCATATTAATTATAATACCTATCTAATCAATTAAAATCGTTTTTACACCAAAACAATGCAAAAAACTAAAAACAGAAAATTTCAGATTTGCATGTTTTCATAATGACGATTTTTAATTAATTTTTTCATGCATCTAAAGCACTAAAATAAGCATGTTTAGTCTCTGATACCACTGATGGAATATGACATGCTATGAAACTCATGATGGCACAGCGAAAAACAAAAATTTTTAATCATACATACCATACATATCCAAAGCTAGAATCGAAACATGCAATTTTAGGGTTTTAAACTTACAACTTTAGATGCCTTTAAAACTTGATTTTGATGATGATCAGCAACCAAGAAGGATATGTCCACCTTAGATCTTCACCACCAATGCCAAGGAACAGCCTTTACGCCACTCCCTCTATTCTCACACACACACTGGCAAAGATGGCTTAAAATCAAGAGTGCTAGCTCTATGATTGTGTATTCGGCAATGTGAATGATTTGAAGCCACAAGATCTGATCTTGTTCTTTCTTTAGGTTACTGTTTCAGCCCGAGAACACAAGAGAACAAGAAAGATTTCTTTCCCCTTGAGTATTTCGGCCAAGCGAGAAAAATAGCAAAAATGGCATACCTTTTATTCATTTAATTCATTAATATATATCACTCAATTTAGGTCAAGTGTGAGTGCTGAAAATTAAGTGTTAATTTCAGCCTCCATCACTTCCTAATTAAGAGATATATCCTAATTTAAATTCCATTAGAATTTAAATTCAAATGGCATTAGTCATTTAATCAAAACAAACTTACTTATTTAAGGTAAAATAAGTTGCCGAATTCAACTAGTATTTTAGTTTGAATTTTGGCTACTTTAATTCCCTCTCAAGTATTATATTTTGATTAAATACAAATTAGGATTTAATACTCAATTAACTTAATTATACATAGATAATTAATCAATTGAAATTAAACCTAGCACATGCCAACAAATTTCTCTCATGACCAACATATTTGCCTAAAACAGGCAAAAAACTCGTTTCACAGATTTGCCTAAAACAGCTAGCTGTTTTAGGCAAAAATCGTGGCTTAACAGATTTGCCTAAAACAACTAGCTGTTTTAAGCAAAATCGCACCTTGACAGTTTTGCCTAAAACAGCTAGCTGTTTTAGGCAAAAAAAACTGTTTTTACAGATTTGCCTAAAACAGCAAAAATCTGTTTACCCATTTTATGCATTAATTTGACTTTAAATAAAAGTCCAAATTAATTTCCAATACACAATTTAAATATTTTAAGCCCAATGCTTTGTGTACGATCCTATAGGTCCATTTAATGTTGGCAATGAATTAATAAATTAATTCAAAGACTATATATATTCTCTAGCAAGATATTATAGCATTCCAAATTAAATGAAAATGCATATGGCATTTAGTGACCTAATGCAATTTTGTATAGTCCCTTACCCATAAATATCAGAATTAATATAAGGCATGGAACTAGTCATCCTTATATATATTAATTCCTTTCTTGATATTCCAGTGACACTGAACTCTCAGATAAATAATGATTACTCATTATTTCATCTCGGTATGGCCATACACTTCTCAATTCACTGATCAAGTGGCCGATGATATTTTCTCTCTTATTGAGAGGGGTAATCCCTTCACTTCTCTCATGCTCTCTAACATGAATTAATGCATATCCAATCATATCCGTACTTGTCACTCTGTTACGAGCACGTTAGGTGTATGTCAAAGTACACAGTAATTCATAAAGAGTTTCATAGAGATTTCAGGTCTAAGAACTCCGATACAAAACTTGCATATGAGAAACACTTATGACTTGTACCATATAGTGTTCTCATGAGTGGATCGTATCCAGATACCATGTTCTTTAACATGTATCTATGATCTCTGATTGACACTCTTATCCTAATGATCCGTAAGACAAAACTCATAATATCAGAGAGAGCATACTAGTCTTAATTCATTGTTATTCCCATAACAATGACTGACTAGGGATATTTAGAATGAAGTCTCATTTGTTTCAAGGTCTTACAACCATGTGCCTCACACATGATAACTTAAACCGAAATGACATTCTTGGATAGTTTTATCAATTGATATGTACAGGAATACAAAAGATAAAACTAATGCCTCATTTTATTAATTTCAAGTGTTTCGTTACAATGCATTGGGGCTAGGGCTTACACTAACAATAAGGTATCGGTCTCTCTTTCCTAATTGACCATTCGCCTTTTTCTTGATTAATTACCAAGGATGAATCCCCAAAAACCTCGACTGTTCTTGCCCCCAGTGCTATCAAGGCTTCCACTCCGTGTAGACAGGCTTCGTATTTTGCTTCGTAAATTGGTTACCTTGAATCCCAGTTTCTTGGCTAAAGGAAGCTTTTTGCCATTAAGTGTGATAAGAATCACTCATACTCCAGCTTCTTTGTTATTAGTGGCCCCGTCAAAATATATTTGCCAGCCTTGAACTGTTATGGCACTAATGCCTTCATCTGAAAATTTATACTTAATTCGATCTCCCTCTAATGGGTGATCGGCCAAAAATTCTGCAACCGCCCTTTCTTTGATCATCTTTCTAGTTACATAGTCCACCTCAAACTCCAGTAAGAGAAATAGCCATCTTTTCATTTTCCCGAGCAAAGAGGGTGCTAACTAGAGGTATCTGAGCAGGTTGTACTTAGCCATTGCTTGGATCTTATAAGAGTGAAAATAATGTCTTAGCTTCTTTGAGGCCTATATCATTGCCAAAAAAATCTTTTCCACGTCTGTATACTTAGTTTCATATGGCAAGAAGTTCTTGCTCAGGTAGTACACAGCGAACTCAGCTTTGGCATCATCTTCTTAAGATAGCATGGCCTCTATTGAACTTTGCTCCACTACTATATACATGATTAAAGGCTTCAACGGCCTGGGCGGCTGAGGACCGGAGGTTGCAACAAGTACTGCTTGATGGTGTTAAAGGCCTTCTGACAGTCATCTTTCCACTTGACTGGCTGATCTTTTCTTAAAATCTTAAAAATTGGCTCACATATAGAAGTGAGTCTATTGAATCAGCCCCAAGAATCCTTGGATCTCCTTCTCCTTCTTCGATATCGACATCTCTTGAATGGCTTTCACTTTGTCTAGATCCACCTCTATCCCCTTTTGACTGACAACATGCCCTAGCAGCTTGCTAGAGGTCACTTTAAACACACACTTCTTTGGGTTGAGACGAAGGTCGTACTTGTCAATTCATTGAAAAAACTTCTCCAAGGCCTCAAAATGTCCTTCCCTTGTAGCTGACTTGATCATCATGTCGTCGACATACACCTCGACTTCCATATGTATCAAATCGCCAAGAATCTTGGTAGGTGGCCCCTGCATTCTTCAGTTCAAATGGCATGACCTTGTATGTGTAGGTCCCCCATTCAGTAATGAAAACAGTCTTCACCCTGTCCACTATCTTATTTAAGATCTGATTGTACCCTGCGTATCCATCGATAAAACTGTACATCATGCATTTTGCCACACTATCGACTAATAGATCTATATGGGGGAGCGAAAAATCGTCCTTCAGGCAAGCCTTATTCAAATCTCGGTAATCCATGCAAATTCGCACTTTTCCATCCTTCTTAGCAACATGGACAACATTGGCTAGCCAGGTAGAGTACTAGACTTTGATAAAAAAAAAACTTTGCTTCAATCTGCCTTTTCACTTCTTCTTTCACCTTTTCTGCCCATTTTGGTTTGAGTCTTCTAAGCTTCCACTTTACTGGCTTACTGTCTGGATACGTTGGAATGGCATGTTCTGCAACATTCCTGTCAATTCCAGGCATATCTTTGTAGGCCCAAGCAAATACTTTTTTATATTTTCTCAATATTATCTCGAATTTTATTCTCTCTTTAGGAGTTATGTCAGACGCAATCAAGATTTCTTTAGGGTCATCTCGTGTTTCGAGATTAAATGAAGTAGTGTTTGTTGAATTAATGTCAAATATGAATGAGTCATGATTATGATCATGCATGATGCAATCAGATGAGATATTGCACAAATAAGCAAAGTTATTCATCTTATTAACTTGAGCAAGAAAGGGTACATCATTACAAAATAATTCAGGAACATAAATTACATCAGCAAAAGAATTATTCTCCAACTCAGGAACGGCCGATGCAGCAGCAGACGCCTCTTCTTTCTCTGATGGTGTAGCTTCATATTCAATCTTCTCTTTACCTTTAGCCTTGGTGCCTAATGACTCTGGTGTCAGTACTTCCTTGGGGAACCCTAAATCCAAATTGGTAAGCTTGGGCATAATCTCTTCATCCCAGAATCTTAGTACAGGCTTTATGGTTCCAGCTGACCAATCAAAAACATCATCAAAGATCTCAAACCTAGGAACAATCTTTCCATGGACTATTACGGGTTTAGCTTCACCACAATACTTGCATTCCTCGGATGCTAGCACAAAGCTTTCAAGTATATGAGGGATCTTTCCTGGCTGTACCTCACGTTGCTTCTTGATATCATTCTTACAATAACCCAAGCCCTTCCTATCTTTCTGGCCAATAAAAGTAAGAGGCATAGGAATCCCCTGAGAATTCTTTTCCAATCCAGCACATAGCAAGTAATTCATTTTCTTCATCATGTTAACAGCCCGTGAGCTTACAGAATCTATCTCTTCCCCTCTAATATCAATTCCAGCCATATGAAACCCATTGAAAGGTTGATTGGCTATGCTCAAAGCATAAACAAAATTCTTTTTTGCTGCCTTAATAGTAACTATACCTCTTTTATGTGAGACTTAGACCATTTGGTGTAGGGTGAAAGGAACCCCTCCCAACTTGTGGAGCCAAGGTCGTCCTAACAACAAAGAGAAATTGGCCAGTATTTGTAGCACTGAAAATTCTGCCTCAGTCTCGATAGGCCCCGTCTTTACTACCGCCCTAAAAGTGCCAGCAACCTACCTTTTCGAGTTATCGTAGGCTGTTATGGTAAGTCAAGATTTAGTGAGCATGGTCTTATCAATGCCATAGGCAGCCATTGCCAAAAATGGATACACTTTGATAAAAGAACCATCATCCACCATTACACATGCAATGCATTTGCCATTTACCTCAACCTTAATGTATAAAGGGTGGTTATGCTCACGTCCTTCTAACAGGAGATTTGCATTAGTGAACACAATCTTTTCTTTAGAATCCCCTTTCACCATTTCTAACAACTCAGAAGAAAAAATGGTGGTAGCAACAGTAAATTCACATAAAGCCTCAACTAACTTCTGGCAGTGAGAATGCGATTGCCTAAGTAAGTCCCAGATCGAAATATGAGCAAGAGTTTTCTTGAGTTGCTTCAGGACCAAGTTATCCTCCATGGGAGCAGTGGGTTCCTGCGGCCTTTCGACTTCTAGCATGACTCTCCCACTTCTGGTGACTGCCCGAATCATCTTTCCATCTGTCAGTTCCTTTTCATCTTCATCAATTTTTCACAGGTCTTTCGATTCTCCTTCGGTCTTAACCGAACTCTTCTCACTGTCTGTATCCTAGATATCTACTAGCTGGATTGTTTCCTCCATCTCTACTGACCCTTCTGCACTTATGTCTGGACCATTACTGCTTCCCTGAGCCTTACGCGTGATAACCAAATACTCATTTATTTACAAATCCTTTAGCACATACCATTTTGGCAACCCGGACCTGACCATGAATACAGATAGAGGCACATCATTATAAGCATCTTTCTTCTTAGCTCTCTTTTTTGGATCTAAAATCTATCAAGAATCGATCAAATCCTAGATACGATCCCTCAAAGTGCTACAGTAATCAGTCTCATGCCCCGTATGTTGGTAAAAGGCACAATACCAATCATATCTATGTCCAGGCTGGCTTTGACTCCTTGCAGGCTTAGAAGGCATCGGTTGCAACTTACCTTCCTTCATCAAACGGCTAAGACACCGGGATAGTGACTTACCTAGTTCAGAGTAATGACGTTGATTGACTTCCGTAGCTGATGCCTCAGCATTTCTTCCATTGTTACCTCCACTACCGCTATTGTTACTGGTAATCTTACCAAATCTCGATTTCCCAAAACCCCTTTTGTTACCATTATATCCTTCACTATTTGAACTTGCAGTACTAGCCTTATTTGCCAAATATTCTCCCTCGGCTTCAATCGTTATGTCCTTTAAAGACTCCCAATCTTTTAACCCTTTCATCTTGAGACATTCCTTTAGATAAAGACTGGCATTTCGAATGAACAGGCGGATCTGATCCTGTGTGTCAGGCTTTCTTTTCATCTCCATCACTCTATTCCTCCATTGAGTGAGGCACTCGTGGAAGGACTCTTCAGGTTTATGTTGTAATAACTCCAAATCCTTTAGGATGACTTCCATGCGTGTGCTACAATCATACTGCCCAATGTCAATCTCTCCCAATCCTCTTTTGTCTTTCTGTCCAAACTATGATACCAGTCAACGGCGGGGGCCTAAAGGCTAAGGCTAAAGAGATCTATCTTTTGTCTCTTAGTAAGGGCAATCCTTTTTATAAGCAGGACATATTGCTTTATATGGGCCAAGGGATCAAAGGTTCTATCAAACTTTATCAAGTCAGTCATTTTAAATTGACTAAGCAAAGCATCTTCGCCATCCAAATTGATATCCTCAGGACTGACTCCCTTTTTTCCTACAAACAACATACTAGTCAAAGCCTCCAACTTTTCCTCCATCTTTTTAAGAACAGGACTTTCTCCTTAGGGACGAGGTTCTTCGGGCATTTAAGGGGTCCGCAACTCATCCTCTATGTCAGTTATAAAATCACATTCATAACCCACTCAAATGACATCCCTTTCTCCTAGCAAAGTGATGTTTCTGACATCCGCTACAGGTAAAGGTATCATGCCAGGAGTTGCTAGAGTCTCCGCAATAGGGGTCAGTTCAACTCGAGCAGCGGCCACCGTGACAGGCTGAGCAGTTGAGAGGGGAGGTCAA